>VDFB02275382.1:457181-497951 GCA_007258455.2 Sequoia sempervirens
ATCCTTATGAAGAGTTGGCCAATAATAGCCAATGGTGAGAATCTTAAGTGCAGTTCTCTTTGTTGCAAAATGTCCCCCGCAAGGTTCATGATGGCAATATTTGAATATGTCATAGACCTCATCCTCTCTTATGCATCTCCTCATAATATTATTTGGACCTATATAGAACAAATAACCAGCTACCCAAGAGTATGGGAAACTTCTATGCACCAACTGCCTCTTTTCTCTAGGGGAGAAATGAGGTGGTATCTGCCCTGCTACTAGGTAATTTACAATATGAACAAACCAAGGTGTCTGCAATGTTAGAGCAAATAGATGTTCATCTAAAAAATAATCATCAACAAAACCTTCTACTAATTGAGTGGGTAATCTAGATAGAAAATCTTCCACCACATTTTCCTCACCAGGTTTATCCACTATGGTGATATCAAATTCCTGCAACAATAACAGCCATCTAACAAGTCTCCCATCAACCACAACTTTATTCATTAAATACCTTATTACAACGTGATTAGTGTGAATTAAGATTGGATTCCCTATGATATAGTTTCAAAACTTTTTAATTACATAGACAACTGCCAACATCTCTTTTTTCGTGCCTGTATAGTTGAGTTTTTCCCCTTGTAAATTCTTGCTAATACATAGTATATGGCATACTCCTTATTACCTTCCTTTTGTCCAATTATTTCTCCTATGGAAAAGTTAGAAGCATATATGTGTATGTGAAAATGAACATTCCAATTTGGTCCTCTCAAAATAGGTGCTTTTGTTAGGGCTATCTTAAGTGCTTCAAAATAATTTTGGAATTCTATGGTCCATTCAAATTATATATCCTTTGTGAGTAGAACAAATAAGGGTGCTGCAATTTTGATAAAGTCCTGAATGAAACTTCTACAGTAGCCTACATGTCCTAGAAAACTCTTGACATTTCTTTGCTTTTGTGGCACAGGGAATGTGGAGATTATTTTTATTTTATTGGTATCCACTTGAATCCCTTCACTTGATACAAATTTTCCTAGTGCAATCCCTTGGGTCATCATCATGAAATAATTATCATGACTTTGGCATAGGTTGTGGTCTTGACACCTCTTTAAAACTTTCTCTAGGTTCTTGAGTGCTTCATCATAGGTTTCTCCATAGGTGGTGAAATCATCCATGTAGATTTCCATGAAGTCATGTGCAAAATCTGAGAAAATGCTTAGCACTGCCCTTTGGAAAGTGGTTGGGGTGTTTCATAGTCCAAAGGGAAGAAAAAAATATGCATATGTGCCCCAAGGTCATGTAAATTGGTTTTATCCTGGTCCTTTGGAGCTATTCTAATCTAGTTATAGCCACTAAAACAATGAAAATTAGGGTTTTTAAGGGAGTGAGCCACAATAATCTACCTTCCTGTGTAAGGGGGAAATTGGTATGATGCAATAAGATCAAATTGAATGAATGGAAACTAATCTAATCAAACAAAAAGATTATTCATGCCCATTACTCATGAAATGAAACTACAAAATCAATGAGTTCAAAAACGAGATCAAAAGAGAAAAGCATAAATGAAATCATAAAAGTAGTGTTACCATATTGTGTCAAAGTGTGTTCGCAAAGATGTTGGATTGTTTGTATCAATGTGAAGCCTTCATTTGTGCGTGCAAAAGCTTCAAGAATGTGCAATGTCATTGATTGAAGATGTGTGTAAAAAGATATCAAAAGGTGGATTAATATTTTTGCAATACTTCATCATGAAATTGATGTTGATTCTTCGATCATTTTTTAGAAGAAAGATGGTTGTTATATATATTTTGTGTTTTGAAATGAATGCTCAAGATTTCATACTAGAATGTCCTTATCAACAATTGAAAACCATTGAGAGGATTTAGATGGGAATAATCAGTGGATTCTAATTACATAATTTGCGTGATTGAAGAAATCATTTTGAGTGTTCAATGGGATTGAAGAAATAGATTGAATAATCTGTAGAATTGAAGAATAGATTGATCTCTGTCAGGAAATAGATGGATCAGTCAGCTAATCAGATCAAGCAATCAAGGGATCATAATTTTCTCAATCATGAAAGTGGGTGAGGATAATTAACTAATTGATTTAATTAGTTAATCTTTTTGGAGTTGAACGTGCAAATCATGTTTGACTTTTACAAACAAATTTTTATTTTTTTTATTTGACCTTTTGGATGATGTTTTGAATAATTTATTTAATTATTCAAGTTTAGGGGAAAGTGATTTAATTAAACTATTATGTTTTAGTAATTTATTTGACTTAGAGGAATAAAGTGATTTAGTGACAATTAAATAATTGGCGTTACTTAATTAATCAAGAAGAATAAAGTTAAATTAGGATTTTATTAAATAAATGAAATTTATTTAATTAGTCAAAAATGATGGAAAAGTGAATTAATTAAATAATGTACTATTATTCAATTAATAGAGGAATTTAGGGTTTTTGATGTAATTGATGTGAAATGTAGTGATGTTATGTGATAATGATGTCGATGATGAGAAAATATCATTTAGGATGTGTGATAAGTGTTAGGTCAATTTTACATTTCTACATTTTGCCCCTCTTTGAGACAAAGTAGTGATTGTTTTGTTTCAAAGATTTGATGTTAAGATCAAGATTTGAGAAAAATTATATACCCCATTGTGCCTTGGTGGTCAGTGGAATGATGGTAGGATGCTAGGCTACCCCCTCGAGAGGTTGGCCAAAAATATCAATTTTGAGGTCGAGCTCACAACACTTTCATTTTAGTTCAATTGCATAAAGGACAAAAAAATAATCTTGTAGGTCTCTCGCTAATAGTCCATATGTTCCTAAGAGTGATGAACAGTCTGGATAACTGAGAGGGGAGGTGAATCAGTTATCATAAAACAATTTTCTTTTCTTTAATTAATCTGGAGCAGGCATATATCAATCAGAAAATAATTAAATAGATATGAACATGAATGCAGACAATGACACCATGCACAATGAACACCAAAATTTACACGGAAACCCAAGAAGGGAAAAACCATGGAGAATGCTAATTCTCAATTATAGAACACAGGTTAAGGTGACATTAGTTAAGGTGATTTTTACAAAGGCTCACTACCAAATTGCTCACTGCAGGTAAGGCTCACTATTGATGGGCTCACTGCTCGATTAATACAAATGATTACAAAATAGTCTCACTAACAAAAGTGAATTGATGAAGTTGCATCTACATATGCATGAATATAGTTTTGATTAAGAGCACAATAACTGTCTGCAACAGATCTGGTCAAGAATCTACTGCACACCTTCCTCGCACAACCTCCGCAAAACAAATCACTTCTTCCTTCACACCCTTGTATCTGCTTGCACACTCCTTGTTCTTCATCGAACAAAACCAAATTTTACTTATACCATTCCTTGCCTTCATAATCTCCTAGGTTGGCTGGACACAATTTCTTCATAGTCTTCTAAGTCAGCCAAACACAATTTGAATTTAGATCACCACAAAACATGTCAGCATAAAGAATAGCCTTGAAATATTCAATAAGGCTTTTCACGCTAGCACCAGACCCAAAAGATAGGTCACACATAAATATCTTCTTACCACATTACCAAGGGACCCATAAATAGATCATGCATAAGACAGGTTCATTACATAACATAATTATCAAAAGATAGCAAACTTTGAACTACATGAAATATATTCTGGAGCCAATGGGAATGCCACAACCAAGACCAAATCTTGATTATCATCAATTTCAGTATCAATTGGAGAAACACAATTTGACATAGAAAAACTTGTAACATGATACATGAATGTTCGAATAGCAAGGTTACCTGGAGTAAGCTTTGAGCACAATAGCCAACATCAAAATATTAGACTTCATTATTTTGCATTGATTGTATTCCTCGAATGTCCCAAAAAGAATTACTGCCATATATGGATCAAAGATAACATCCACACTACACAACATCAAATCATACAATAGGATAAATCATTTTTGTATATCATCCAGAGTTCAACCTTCCAGATCCATGTTTTTACATCAATGACAACAAAGCTAAATCATCTCAACAACTTCTCAACAATCTCCCCCTTTGGCATTGATAGAAAAATAGCAAAAACTCAAAAACACAAAACTCCAAAACTCCAAGCACTCCCCCTTTGTCAAGCAATTCAATACCTCTTCTTGTTTTTGTTTTCTCTTCATTTTCTCCCCCTTTTTTCCATCAAAGGAAAAGGTACAAATAAAAACATTCAAGAGATCAAGTAAAAGTAACACTTTTCACATGAAAAATTATTTTGTACCTTTCTCTCATAGTTGGAAGAATCCTCTTCTAGGCTAGCACTACAGAAACCATTCTAGCACACATACAGTCCAGTAGAGTCAACAACATAAATGAAGATGACCAATCCGGAGATAGGCATTGTCGTTCACAATTCTCTACATCAAAAATTAACCTGAAGAGATGATCCAACCGACCTCAAAAATTTCTTTGACCAACCAGAAGGTTCTAACCAAATCTTCCCTCTGTCTCTGAACAGATAATAACTCAGCTTGCAACTCTCCAACTCTTATTCTTTATTTTCGACCTTTATCTTTGAAGAAGTCAAAACACTTCCCAATATCATTCAATTCAAATTCAATAGCTTCAATTATGCTTCTAAAATTATCAACAGTAGTAGGCCACCAAAGACAATACCTATAGATGTCATACATCTCCTTAATGCATTCTCTTGTCTCACCAATGTGTTTGGATAAATTTTGTTTGGATTTAACACACCTTCTCTAAATCATAGATTGGAACTTATGTCCTTCATATACTTCCCACAACAACCTTTCTTCAACAACTTCTACTAGATCATCTGGTAATGAGTCAGAAACATCTAAAATAGTAATACCCTTTTTGAGTAGATAATCAACCAAGGCATCATCAATTCTAAGCCTACTAACCAGAGAGCAGGCATACCACATTTCACCAATTCTTTTCATATCACCTTCATCCAACGTCGAACGAACTTCATCTAGATCGAAAGAGTCAAATCTAGGCAGAGACTTCTCATTTTCTTCTGAGATAGCAATGACATCCTTTGTGTTAATTTTCCTCCTTTTAGGTTCCAGAGGGGAACCACCAATGACAACCTCTAACTACTTCTTACTGGAGGAGGAACCCTCCTCAAAATAACTAGACACTATCACACTGAAGCACAGATTCATCTGCAAGGATGAGAAATAAACTTTGCATGCATTTGCTTTATCTTCCATACATTCCAGATACCTATATACTTGATTTTTGATAGGGATGCCAGACTTCCACTTAACATTCTCTTTTGACGGTAGCGAACTCATAAAGTAAATTACTAAACATATGAGCAGAGACCCAAATCGGAAAGGATAACTCTCAACCAAAGACATTCTAACATTCTTAATTAGGTTTTCCATTATGAGGCTACACAAGTCAAACTATTTATTTTCCTTCACCATCTTATGTGTGAGATATACAGCAATAGCCGAAGTAGATCCTTCATGATTTTGGAAATAGATTTTGTAAGTGATACCGTAAGCAACATACCTCACTGTAGGATCGACAATGGTATTTGTCAGTAGAGCTTGGGGGTCTTTATCGATACCAGTAAGTTCCTCCATGTCTCTGTATTTCACCATTTTCTTCCCAAGGAGGTCACCAACACTGCACAATCCAATAATAACTTCAATGGCTTCCTTAGTGATCAGATAGGATTTTTCCAAAACAATGTTGCCATCCTTGAATCGACTCAACAGGAACAAGATAGATTCTCTGTCAGAAAACCAAGAAAATTTTCCCCATAAATCCATACCCAGGGCACTTACATTCTGCAATTCATCATACTTCAACCCTAGTTCCATTTCCTTCATCTCCTAATAATCAAATTCATCCAACTCTACTCCCTTTAGCCTTAGCAGAATACCGCCACTTGATTCTCTATCAATGGATTCCATCGTCATGATTATCTTCTTCAATCTTTTGTCGCTTCGTGAAACTTCTTCTTCTTTACAAACTGTGAGAAATGTTTTGAAAACTCCACCTTTTAACCTTAATTTTTCATGATGAACTTGCTGCCAAAAACTTACATCGATGATGCCATCAATTGTACTTCACTTTTCAATCAGTCGGATTAAGCTTCATCATATATCACCAACCGGATCAAACTTAATCATGTCGAAAACACATCAATATTACTTCGGAGAGGGGGAACCAACAGGATATGCATAGTAATACTCCCCCTGAGCCAAGGTGGTTGGATCAGTTTTTGGAAGAGCTTGTACTGGGATTTGGTACCACAGAAGAGTTCTCCACACTCATTTCCTTTTTCTTCCAAACCATGACAATCTTCTTCTTAGATTCATCTGATTCTGCAACCTTCTTTTTATTTTCTGGCTTTTTCGGAGCAACATATTTGCATGTGTTAGCATAATGTCTAGGTTGACTGCACTTGTAACATCTTTTTCCTGACTTCATTGAGTGAACCCTAGATCTACACTGATTAGCTTTGTGACCATAACCATGACATAAATAGAAATTATCATGAAAGAGATTATCCATTCCATTCCTTCTAGTTGGATTAGATAATTCAAATTTGCAATGACTTTCTTTGTGTCCAAACTTGTGACAGTTAAATCATTGAGTACTTGGTTCCTTCTTTCTTCTGCACTCTATAGCCTTATGTCCAAATTTTTTGCATAGAAAACAATATCCATTAAATCATAAGTACCTTTGAGCATTTGGTTCCCTAACCGAAGGTCTTTTAGGTGTTCTATAGTTTCAGACCTTGCTTGTTACACCAAATATCGCTTCAGCTTCAACTGCTTTGTCTTCACCCTTAGTGTTCTAATTTTAGTTTTCACCGGTGAAGCCAAGTCCTCCCTTATCCTTGTGAAATTTCTATAGGGACAAGAGTTGATCCAAAATTATGTTACTTTCACATACTCTTGCTTTTGTTTTCAACCTTCTTAACTCTTGATCTAACTTCTCATTTTCTTTTGATTTCTTTTTTATGGTATCTTTGAGATTTTCTTCAGTCGTATTCCATTCTTCCACTTTTTGTTTGATAGTATCTTTGATATTTTCTTCATTCTTCTTGCATTCATCCAATTGATACTTTAAATCCACAATGCTTTCCTTTGACTCCTTTAATTCTTGGTTGACCTCTCTATGTCTTGCTTTGAATTTTTGGATTTGCTCCCTTAGCTTTGAGATACAAGCATTTTCTTCCTTGAGGTTTTCTTTCAATTCTTCATTTTCAGATTCCATGCTTTCCATATCATCTAACATTATGTTCAATTCTTCCTCAAAGTGATAAGCTCCTGCCATTTTTTCAAACTGCCAAGATCTCCCTCAAGCAGTTAAGCTCTATCTCCAAGGGACCAAGCTCTGATACCAATTGTTGAATAGTCTGGATAACTGAGAGGGGGGGTGAATCATTTATCATAAAAAAATATATTTTCTTTAATTAATTCAGAGCAAGAATATATCAATTAGAAAATAATTAAATATATATGAACATGAATGCAGACAACACCATGCACAATTAACACCAGAATTTACATGGAAACCCAAGAAGGGAAAAACCATGGAGAATGCTAATTCTCAATTATAGAACACCGATTAAGGTGATTTTTACAAAGGCTCACTGCCAGATTTCTCACTGTAGGTAAGGCTCACTGCCTAATTAATACAACTAATTATAAAATAGTCTCACTAACAAAAGTGAATTGATGAATTTGCATCTACATATGCATGAATATAGTTATGGTTAAGAGCATAATAACTGTCTGCAACAGATTTGGTCAAGAATATCTTGCACACCTTCCTCGCACAACCTCTGCAAAACAAAACACTTCTTCCTTCACACCCTTGTATCTACTCGTAGACACCTTGTTCTTCATTGAACAAAACCAACTTTTACTTATACAATTCCTTTCCTTTATAATCTCCTAGGTTGGCCAGAAATAATTTCTTCATAGTCTTCTAAGTCAGCCAAACACAATTTGAATTTAGATCACCACAAAACATGTTGGCATAAAGAACAACCTTGAAATATTCAATAAGGCTTTTCACGCTAGCACTGGACCCAAAAGATAGGTCGCACATAAATATTTTCTTACCATGTTACCAAGGGACCAATAAATAGGTCATACATAAGATAGGTTCATTACATAACATAATTATCAAAAGATGGCAGACTTTGAACTACATGAAATATATTCCAGAGCCGATGGGAATGCCACAACCAAGACCAAATCTTGATTATCATCAATTTCAATATCAACAAGAGAAACACAATTTGACATACCAAAACTTGTAACATGCTACATGAATGTCTAGATAGCAAGGTTACCCGGAGTAAGCTTTGAGCACAGTAGCCAACGTCAAAAGATTAGACTTCATTATTCTACATTGACTGTCTTCCACAAATGTCCCAAAAAGAAGTACTGCCATATCTAAATCAAAGATAACATCCACACTACACAACATTAAAGCATACAATAGGATAGATCATTTATGTATATCATTTGAAGCTCAACCTTCCGGATCTAGGTTTTGACATCAATGACAACAATGCTAAATCATCTCAACAACTTCTCAATAGAGAGGTCCTAATTTCAACCTAGGAAGGTTTCCTAGGTAAAAAATTAGGGTTTCGAGGGTTAAAATAGGTAATTAGGGTTCAAATTACCTCATTTGCACTTTGAGCCTATAGAAATTTCTTGCCTTTGGATTTCTTGTTTTTTTGATTGTCGAGGAGCTATGGTGAGGATTCAAGGAGCCCCACATCGTGCGGATGTGATTCATGAGTTCGGACGGCCTCCAAACGTTGGTACCATGGTATGTACCATTTCATTTCACATTTTTGACTTTTTGTGTTTGTGTAATTAATGCATGAATTCAAAATAGGCGAATGCATTTATTTCATGTTTTTCTCACTTTTGAGTCATTTTTAGCACTTCTACTATTTATGAATAGATCGCTCTTGATTTTTTTGTTTTCCTCTTGCTTAAGATGTTTGCATTTGACCTAAAATTTTGCATCTATTTTTGCTTTTGTTTGAAAAAATCACTTTTAACATTTTTGTTTCGTTATGTACGCCCTTGTTGAAAATTTTCACTTTTGAAATATATTTTTTCTTTTGAAATTTTTGCATTCATCTTTATTTATTGATTTTGACTAAATAGTGTTCACTTTTGCAAAAAATATGTTCGCTTTTGACAAAAATATTTTTTCCTTTGCCATTTTTCAAAATTTTAGCCAATTTGTTCATCATCATAGGTTTGTTTCATGTTTTCATAGTAAATCCCTATCATCATGGGTTGAATGGTTGCAGGCAGTTCTTAATCCACTTATGTCAATTTTGTATATATATTCATCAGCCCAGCTGAGGCCTCATATATATGTATTTTTTTGTATGATATCGCACATGTTTATATGATGATGTACTTGACATTCTCATTTTTTGTAATGATATATATGAGATATACATGTTTCGATTTGACTTCATTGTGTATTATTTGATGATCATGGATCATGATTTATATATGCTTATACATGTTTTTTACTTTTATGATATATACATATGATATGGATGGATAGATGATTAACATATCGTTTATGAGATACGATATTTTATTATGTATATGATGGATGTTGACTATACATGACACATGATGTTTTTATTGCTTTACTATCATCATGATATGTATTGATGACATTGTGGATGCAAGATGGATATGGAACTAATGACATTGTGATGCAGGATGGAGTGGTTAGTTAGAAGAAATGTTAGAGGATGAATAGAAATATGATGTTAATTATTGATGAGTTACGTTTGCTTTGCATAGAGGCTTCGTATCTTTAACAATCTTTTTTGATGTAACAAATAGATACGACGCACCAAGGTATTGATAACCAAGGCGACTTTGTATCCATTGCATGGACTTTGACTCGACATACAAAGAATATTTTTTCTCATACTAGACATACGAAAACTTTGTTTAAAATATATAGTTGGGTTGTGTTAAAACTTTTCAAACCAGTTACACAGAGAGGTATAAAATACCTAACATGCAACTACTACATGAATTATCTCAAAACAACTTCCATTCACTCAATAAAGAAAGTATTCATCATGGTAGTATCATAAAAACATCTTACAAACAACAAACCGAAATGACGCTCAATTGCCCCCATTCCTTCTTCTCTAAATCATTATGGACATCCTCAAGAGATCCTGGGAATGAGTCAATAAAATAAATCAAAAAGATAAGACTATAAGAAGATAAAACAATGTTGTTGTATCACTTTCCATATCTATTTTGAGGTATTAGGCTATTATCCATTGTTAATCATGTCTATTGTAGGAACGGATCTGTTAAGGCATATCTAAAGATGTTGTTGGTGAATTGTCAAAAGATAGGTAGTTAAAAAAAAAATATTGTTTTCGTCTATTTGTAATCAAATCTTTGTGATTGTTTGCTTGAAAGTTCTAGCTTTTGATGTTTTCTCTATTTTTTTTGTTTTTTCAAAGGGTGAAAATGATGATTTCTTTATTATGGATGAAAAGTTTAATTCGGATTGTGATGATGGAGTTAGGACCTTTTTTATTTTTTTGAGTTTTTTATGATGTTTTTTTTGTTGTTTTTAAGGGACTAACCTATGGCCTCGGGGGCTCATCAAAGATAATTCTTGCCTACGTTGTGTATGCAGAGGCTCGTAGTTCACTTGGTTTGATAAGAACATATTTTTGATCTTTTTTGTTTTTTGAATGTTTTTGGATTTTGTGGTTTGTGAATGTTTTTGGATTTTCTATTTTTTGACTAAGTTGAAATAAAGCATGATAGATGCCTAAGTGGACTAACCTATGGCCTCAAGGGATGATAAGCCTTGCCTATGTTATACATGCAGAGACCACATAGTTCGACTACTTTTGACTCAAAAGCATAACATGTTTTTGGGATTTTTGATGTTTTATGACTTTGTTTTGATTTTATTGTTTTTCATATGTTTATTTTATTTTTGATAGTTTTTTACCATGATGGGATGCATAAGGATCTAATCCACTACTTGTTTTGAGAAGTTTCCCCCAGTTTGAGACAGGACTACCTTCTCTAGGAAAGATGAATGTTGATGGTGTGACAATGTTCAATACGTAATCAGTCATCAAGTCATGGTTTGACATATGTTTTATTCTGGGACGAATGGGTGGATGCTTCAGATACTACTAATAGATAATGATACAACTTTTAGTCAAACATAGCACCTATTTTTTAGGTTTTTGTTACAGTACCTATTCTAGAAGCACCACAAAGTGGTTTTTACTTAAAGAACATTTTATTTCTCTTTATTGTTTTTCTTGCTTATTTGATTTTTTTGCTTTTTTAACTTCTTGAATTTTTTTTGGATTTTTACCCTTTTTCCTAGGGTATTCCAACGTGCTTCAAGTATAGAACTTTTTGAGGTGGTTGCTTTTCAATGGTTTGGCTAAGGGTTCTCCTTCAGAAGTCATAGCTTGTTGTGATGATGAATGGGACTAACCAGTTGGGTTCAAACTTACCTTTTCCATCTTGATTTAGTTGTACCTTTTGATTCTCTTTGAGTACCAAGTCACCAACCTGAAAGTTTTTTTCTTTGATCTTTTTATCATAGCTTCATTTGAGCTGATTCTGATAAACCTGAAGATGGTTTAATGTGCTCAAACACCTTTCATCTAGGAGTTCCAACTCATTTAATCTGGATACCTGATACTCTTCATTGCTGACCATTCCTTTTAGTGATATTTGCAATGAGGGGATTTCGACTTCGATAGGTAAGAAAGCTTTTAATAAGTAGACCAAGGAGAAAGGTGTGGCACCTATAGGTGCTCGGATACTGGTTCGGTAAGCCCATAGGGCTAGGTTCAATTGCAAATTCCAATCATGGCTAGTTTCTTTAACAATCTTCTTTAGTATTTGCAGGATGGTTTTGTTAGACACTTCAGCCTGACCGTTTCCCTAGGGGTAGTAAGGTGTGGAGAATCTATGTTGGATAGAGAACTTGGAGAAAAAAAAATTTGATGTCTTGATTCTTGGATGGGGTTTCAATTTCCATTATGATGGTTTTGGGAATTCCATACCTATAAATTAGATAATTCAAGATGAACTTGGATATCTGTTTTTTGGTGATGTAGGTCAATGGAATTGCTTCTATCCATTTGGTGAAGTATTCAGTTGCGGTAATAATAAACTTATGCCCGTTAGAGGAAGCAGGAGAAATCTTACCTACCAAGTCTAATCCACATTGCGAAAAAGGCCATGGTGTGGTGATAGGTCTCAAATCCTATGTTGGTGCATGAACAAGGTCACTTTGTTGTTGCAGATTGTAAGGGGGAAATCAATATGATGCAAAAATATCAAATTGAATGAATGGAAACCAATCTAATCAAACAAAAAGACAATTCATGCCATTACTCATGAAATGAAACTACAAAATCAATGAATTCAAGAACGAGATCAAAAGAGAAAAGTATAAATGAATTCATAAAAATAGCATTACCATCCCATGTCGAAGTGTGTTCGCAAAGATGTTGAATTGTTCATATCAATGAGAATCTTTGTGCATGCAAAAGCTTCAAGAACGTTCAATGTCATTGATTGAAGATGTGTGTAAAAAGATGTCAAAAGGTCGATTAAGATTTTTGCATTACTTCATCATGCAAATGATATTGATTCTCCAATCGTTTTTTAGAAGAAAGATGGTTGTTATATAGATTTTGTGTTTCAAAATGAATGCTCAAGATCACGTAGTAGAATATCTTGATCAATGGTTGAAAACCATTGAGAGGATTTAGATGGGAATAATCAGTGGATTCTAATTACATAATTGGTGTGATTGAAGAAATCATTTTGAGTGTTTAGTGGGATTGAAGAAATAGATTGAATAATCTATGGAATTGAAGAATAGATTAATCTATCAAGAAATAGATGGATCGGTAAGCTAATCAGATCAAGCAATTGGGGGATCGTAATTTGCTCAATCATGAAAGCGAGTTAGAATAATTAATTAATTGATTTAATTAATTAATCTTTTTGGAGTTGAATGTGCAAATCATGTTTGAATTTTTTTTTTTAAAGTTGTATTTGTTTTATTTGACCTTTTGGATGATGTTTTGAATAATTTATTTAATTGGTCAAGTTTAGGGGAAAGTGATTTAATTAAACTATTATGTTTTAATAATTTAATTGACTTAGGGGAATAAAGTGAATTAGCGACATAATTAAATAATTGACATTATTTAATTAATTAGGAAGAATAAAGTTAGATTAGGACTTTATTAAATAAATGAAATTTATTTAATTAGTCAAAAATGATGGAAAAGTGAATTAATTAAATAATGTACTATTATTCAATTAATAGAGGAATTTAGGGTTTTTGATGCAATTGATGTGAAATGCAGTGATGTTAGGTAATAATGGTCGATAATGAGAAAATGTCATTTAGGATGTGTGATAAGTGTTAGGTCAATTTTACATGTCTAGAAAACCTACAACCAAAATATAGATCAAAGAAGGGTAGATCTAAGTTTACTTTCACCAAAAATTAGTTTCTAAAGCTAATCTGTGACTCATTTTCCCAGGGGTGAATGGGTCCTTTGTTAGGGTTTTCCTTCAACTTTCGGGAGCCTCTGGTCCTATCTCCGCACTTCCAAATTCTTTGGGTTTCAGTGTTGGAAAGTTTGAAATAACTTCGGGATCTTAGTTTTCGTGAGAAGATGACAACTTTTGCAACTTTGAAAATTTCTTCATTTTTTCTCTTCAAAGGATCTTCAAGATTTCTTCAACCTAAATATACAAACGCAACATAAGAGGGAAAAAATTGTTTATTTTTGGTGGATGGGGGTTTTCCTTATTCAAACCCCGTTTTGGTAACCATACCTTGAAATGAGTAAAAGCATGAAAAAGGGAATGAAGAATGAACAAATCTATGTTACCACTCAACAACCCTTGAATAAACCTTGGAATATAGATCTGAAACTTGCATGAAATGGCTGAAATAGATGTGGATCTTGATCTTAAATCTTGCTTGAAATAATGCTTTGAAAACTTGATTGGATCATGAAACCTACATCACAATGTTAGCTCCACCAACATGCATGATGCAAGAAGACTTTGATATGACAATTGGATCTTCATTGTTGCAATAAAACTCTAATAAATCTACCTTTGAATGCTTTGAATTGCTCTTGGTCATCAATTTTTCTATAGGAATGCTCACTTCAATTTGCTAGGTGAAACATAGTGAAATAACCTTATATTTATAGATATGTATCCTCAATTTCTCAAAATTCAAATATCACAAGCCAACATCTGAATATACACTTAGAGACATGAAAATCTTGCCAAAACATAATTCAAATTTAGGTCCTAAGGTCTAGGGAGGACTCATTCACTCATGGGTGAATGGGTCGCAGGTCCCTAAACCTTGGACACACATTGCTCAATGAGAAGTGTTATGTTTAGGCATTAATGAATGTCGGGTTTCCTCTTCGAAAAATGTAATAAATAGGCTTGGAAAATGAATTAAAGTGCCAATTAAGGCATAATTAAGCTCAATTAATTAAGGGAGCCCCAAATAAGTGGGAAATTGTAAATAAATACATTTTACAACACTAAATTAAGGCACAATTAAGTCCATTTTAACTAGGAGGGCCCAAACAAGTGTGAAAATGTAAAGGGATACATTTTTCTACACTACAGCCATTGAATCCATCTAGAAAGGAGTACTTTTTTCCTACTAGGGATTCAAGCACTTGGTCAATGAAAGGTAGTGGAAAGTGGTCCTTTCTAGTGGCAATGTTTAATTCTCTATAATCCACACATACTCTCCATTTCCCTCCTTGGAGACAATAACTAGAGTTGACACCCATTGACTGATAGAAATAGGGTAAATGAAGCCTACATCAAGTAATTTTTGTAACTCAGTTTTGACTATATCTCTCAGTGCAAGGTTCATCCTCCTCTAGAGTTGTCTAATTGGTTTAAAACCATCATTTATATAGATCATTTGCATGCATAGGCTTGGATCAATTCCCTTCATTCCATGGCAGTCCCATGCAAAGGTTGCTACGTGTTCCTACAGCACAGTGGTTAGGGAATTTTGTTGCTCAATAGTTAATTCACTATTAACATTCAACATTTTACCTAACATAATTTCTAAGGTCTTGGATGTTTATTGTACGAATGAAATATCAAATCCAACAATATTTGGGACACATTATTGTGGTAGTAAAGAATGGAAAAGATGAGATATTGATTCTAATGAGTTGACAGGTATAATATTTTGCAAAGGATTTTGCAGACATGATAGATAGTCTTGTTGATGTGAGTTACTACCATAGTTATTGTATATAATTTGTGCAAATAAATCATCCACATCTTGGTTGTTCAATAAAGGGCTATATTCAATGGTCATGATAATCTTTAGAGAGTAATGGTCTTCTTCATCTAGGGTAGGCCATATGGTATGCTCTAAATCTGCATGAGGTTGGGCTAGTGGATAAAGGACCAACTTCTTGGTCACAATCCCATTTGAGATTATCATGTTTCCAAACCTACAACCTATTAATGCATCAGTTGTTGCTAACCATGGCCTTCCTAAAATAAGGGGATAACCTACAAGGTTAGCTTTTGGTTGTAGTACTATAAAATCTATAGGGTACTCCCATGAATCCAAATATATGACTAAGTCCTCAATGATGCCTTCTGATTTCATCATTGACCTATCTTCCAACTGTAAAATAGTGGGTGTAGGTCTAAGGTTTACTACTTTCAAAATTTGCATGGTTTCCTTAGTCATCACATTGATAGTTGCCCCCAAGTCAATCAAGGTATTTTGATTAGGGTACCATTTATCTTAATGTCCACTAGTGGACTTCCAGGGTCTTCGTATTTAGGGACAATGATATTCCCTAACATGATGTCAACCCTAAGACATGGATAGTCTGAGGGTCCTTACTTCTTCTTGTTCTTTTAAGACAAAGATCTCTCATTGATTTTGTGTAAATGGGAATTTCCTTGATGGATTGTATGAGAGGTATCTTTATACACACATCCTACAATTGCCTTAATAGGTCAGTTTTAGGTTCATTTTGATATTTTTGAACAGCTAAACATTCAAGGAATGGAGGTTGTGGACTTGAAGTGGTCTAGTTCACTTGATTTGACTCAAGTTCCATAGGTGGATTGTCCAAGGCTTTTCGTAAGGTTTCTTCATCTTCCAACTCAATGATTTGAGGGGATGAAGACCCAACCAATGTTTTCCCTAATCTGAGGTGGACATCACTCACCTCTACCCCATAAATTGGGTATTCAATAGCCTCGTTAGTGTAGGCCTATTGAACAGGCTTATTATTTGGGTTAGGTGCAAGTTGGGCTGGTAGTTGAGTTTCCCTTGGTGGCTGAGATGATGGTTTTGTTGGGTTGGGTATGATTTCTTATTGTTGTGGCTATAAGGGCTACTAGTAATTTACATTATGGTTTTTCCATTTTTGGCCCTTTTTCCATTGATTTTGTTGTGGCCATTGGGGGTTGTAGTTAGATCCTTGAAAAAAAATTTGTGACCACATGGACTGTTGTTGCTAGTTCCAATTTGGATGGGAAATTTTCCATTGGTTTTGTGCATTTTCCCAAGGTTGAGGGTTCCAACTAGAAAAGTGTTGATTGCTAACTGGAAATTGTGTATTGAATTTCAAAGGATCTTGAGGCATACCTTGTCTTAGTTTCCATGGCATCCTTTGTGAAATGTAGAACAATTTTCCATATTCTCCCTCTAATTCTTGAAATTTTGTCTTTGTTGGTCTATCCTTTGTGATATTGGCTACCCTTTTGCACTTACAATTAGCTTTTCTTTGTCTGCAGTTAGGGTAGTACTCAATGAGGATTACCTCTGCCTCTTCTTTTTTTTTCTTCACATGTAGAGTATCTAAATGGCTTATACTATCTTCTTTCATGTTGCACAACAAGTTACTCAATTCCCCTCTTGAGACTCTATTAGATGTCTTGCTAATGGAAGATGTTATTTCCCCTCTTTTCCTCTTGGTAAAGGTTCTTGAATAGTTTTTATAAACTTTACAAATTTCTTCAAAAGGTAGTTGTGATACATCTCTTGACCCAAGAAGATTAAGAGAATCCATGCAATCATCATTGACTCCCCTTAGGAACACCAACTTCAGGGATTCTTCTGAAAGTCTATTTTGTGGATTCTTTTTCAAGCAAAGTTGGAACCTTTCTACATGGTCCTCCAATGGCTCATCTTCTTTTTGGGACATTCTAAAAATTTCACCCCTTCTTCTATCAACCCCTCTACAATATTCTTCGTATTTTTCCAAGAACTTAGTCTTCATAGTGTCCCAATTTGGAACAACATCTCTACCCAGACCCATGAACCATCTTAAGGAAACATCCTTCAAGGTTGTTGGAGATAGTTTGAGTCTATGTGCATCAGTTGTGTAGTCATAACTCCTACACAAGACATCAAACTCAAACAAGAAGGTATCTAGATCCTCAATTACCAAACCATAGAAGATGGGCAACACTAAGGAAGGTATATTCTTTAGAACAGTTGCTCTCTCTTGGTTGGTGATTGGGAACTCAAAAGTGACATGTTATGGTGGATCATCCACTATTGCATCATCCATGGTTCAAAAATTATCCTCTATATTTGTAGTGGATGTTGGTGAGAGGGAAAGTTCTTCTTCGGGAATATCCTCGCTCTAATTATTGGTTTCACCAATATCCGCTATGACTTCTCATGATGAGGGGAGATATCTTCCCAAGGTGTCTCTCTACCTCCACATACAAGAGGTGTGACTTTGTATAGCAATGAATCCTACACAATGTTGGTGAAATGTTCTGGTATTGATGGAGTAAAACCTAACTATTCTAATGTTGGAAACAAAATACTAATCTATGAAAACCTAAAATAACATAAATGAATCTTTGAAAGTAGCACCATCTCTGGAAATCATGCCAAAAATGTAGAGGCCTAATAATGTTTAGGAAACTTGGTGTCAAACACACAATTTAGAGGGGGTCCTATTGGACAGTTCATTAAACCCTTGAAAGACCTTTATTTAATTTATCAACTAGGGCTAATGTAAGCTTTTGATGATGTTGGAATTGTATGTGCTTTTAGACACTCTTCACTACCCATATCATCCTAGAATAAGTTTTTACACATACTAGAAATCCTAAATTGCATAACAATGAAAAGAGGTAATGTTGAAGCTATTGTTACAAGTACTTACAGCTAAAGACTGTGACTAGTTCACTATCAATAAATGAATTCTTCATTCAACCAATACTTGCTAACTCGAATAAATTGACTAACTCCCAAGAATAATGCATGGAACAATTAAAGCATGAATACTATAAAATATCTTATTCACATTCATCACATGAAAACTTTAATTAAGGCAAGCATAATTATGAAACTAACTACTGCAACAAAAATAAATGTACAGGAAATAAAGTGGGGAATAGTTACCTTGAGTGGCCCTTGCTCAAGTGAATGTCTCCATAAAGTGAACTCAGATCTAGCTCCTCAAACTAAATTAACATAATAGTAACTAAAAATATCTCATTGCATAATTCAAGATATCACAATCCAAAGAGATTATCCCAGAATATCTTATTTATAAGATCATGATTGAGAAACAAAACATTGTTTGTATAAAAAATAGAAACTTAATTAAATAGATCTATCTGCTATATTCTCTATTCCAACTTAACTAACTAACTCAACCATCAAACTATTCATCTATGTACGAGGGAGTCTTATTAGAAAAAGGACTCAAAATAAAAATCTAGCCATAAATCACCACTCCCTACAAAATAGAGTGCCATAAAGTCTAAGTAATCAAAGCACAATTGAAAAGGAAGAAGAATTGAAATAGGATTGTAACTCTTGCTATAATGGTTTTAAACTAAAACATGGACTATAGAAACAGTCACGCTAGATTCCTAATTGTAGCAAAATTCTTCTCCTTCAGTGGTTTTATTAAATAATGTGATGATTCACAACAATCTTGACAAGTAGATACCTCCATTTATGTAGTTGTTGTGTTCTTCTAACTTCCCCTGCAATGCTGTTGAAACTCCCTTTGTTGTGTTAATGATTGCACCTTCGAGTTGCTATGAGCTATAGTCTACTAGCTTAGCTACAAAGAGTTAATTCACACAACATCTACACAATACTAATAATCATAATTTAAACACATATATTCATTGCATTTCATGCATATCCACATATTAATCATGCAATAACTCATATCATCATCATATTTCCATAGACTTTAAACCAAGTCCAAGTTTGCATAATGATTATAAAAGATAGTAAATTTTATGGATATATAGGAAATAAGTGTCTAGAGATGTCTAAAGCATGCATTGAAATAACAGAAAACTAACTAATAATAGGACTCATCAAACCCCACCTAGTGCAATTTCACTTTGTGCTCAACATTATCAAATATGCTCTAAATGGATAGAGTGATGCAATCAATGACTGCCACATGTCCTCTTATTTTTGGCCCCAGCCTAGAACAATTTTATTATGCACTCTCTCCATAATAATGTGATACAAAAATGCAACACACTGCAATTTTGTATCAACACATGTCGCATATTTACCAATAATTCCTGGTGTTGAATGCACAAGACATCTGAGAGGGGGGTGAATCAATTGTTTATTAAAACATCAAACCCTCACTAACATTCATATCCACATTTAACCTTAATTTTTTATAACAATTTAGCATGAAAGTAAAAAACATAAATTGAAAACACAACACTATACACAATAGAACACTAGATTTACGTGGAAAACCCAAGAAGGGAAAACCACAATGAGGATTAGCTCACAATATAAAGTAATTGCAACACCAAATACAATAGGATCACTACCAAAGGGTTCACTGCTAGAATAGAAAGAAGAAGAAAGAAGATTGTTATAATAATAAATCCATCTCAGAGCAAAAAAAAAGTTCCACCACTGTACCACCAATACATTCACACTCTCTCTAAAGAATGTAGACACCTTCTACTCACTACTTCCAATTGTCTTAGTCAATAAGGATCATACTACACTTCACAATTTCACACTTCACATCATAATTCACATCATACACACTTCATACACTCATCATCCATAAACTCAACACACATATATACCCATCACAACCTTGAAAACAATTTACAAGGTCGGTTATGCACCTCAACCATGCAAATTCAAATTAGGTCAGCACTAATCATTCCCACGATGGAGAGGAATGAAAGCAGACCACATCACACCTTAACTCAGACTTAAATCCACTCATACATGCCACACCACGCTTCCACAAACACTGAAGAAAATCCATGATTAGTGTAAACACCCAAGGTTGGTCAAACCTATGTTAACACCATTACAATTTTAAGTACACGCTTCACCAAATCTCAAGGAAACTTGTGGACCATAGAAAATACTTAAACACAATCTAGAATATTCCATAAATATAGTGAAATCCAACAAATTATTTCATAACTTTCACCTAAAGAATGTACCCATCCTGCACAACCAGTTAACCTTCCACATACTGTAACTCAAGAATCCAACCTTGTGAAGAACCAAACTTCAAAAAAATTAGACTAAAGATAGATATGAGAAATATAAGCACACTTCTAGATCCATAAGACTAGAAACCACAACACAGAGAAATGTGGAGCAAAATCATTTCTCCTAGACAACACTGCAACATAGTCCACACACTGGTGAACACTTCTTTTTCCAAATGATCTAGAACAAGAAACTCTGGATATAACACATGTAAACTCCTTTGATCAACATATTCAAACCACACAAGTAGATATTCAACCATGAAGAAATGTAGAGCAAAACACTAAACACTACTCTGCTACACTGAACACTCTTTACCACATTGTTTCCTCCTTTAATTAAATTTTCTCAAAAGAACTTGGAAACCAAGCACCAAAAACATTATCTCAGCATCTACAACACCTTCTCAACAACATAAGAGGTTGAACATCCACAAACATATGCTCATCAAAGCAACACTAGAAGTTGGCATCAATGATACTACTAATGACAACATAATGCAACCAATCAAAACAACTCTAAGATTGACATCAATGCAACAACATAGACCTATTGACATCAATGACAACACAAACCACATAGACTTCCAACACCTGGCACATTTCAGCTATGCACTGTAAGAATAAAAATGTGATGTGAAGATGGTATGTAACGTATTAAGGATGAGACATGTGTCTCAAGCGGGCCAAGTTCTTAGAACTTATGTGATTTAATTATGCATGTGCACTAAAGTTGTTTTTAAAGATGGGTCTAGGGAACAAGGGGGTATGAGACCATTCAAAGCTTTTAGACTTTGGGATTTTCAATAATATTTAAGAAATATATTAAGCAATGGATCAATAGGTAACTTAGGAAAGCCGGACCAGTTAATACATGAGATACAACCCATTAGTTGTCACTTAAATGACTGGTAACCAAAGTAGAAGGTCAATGTGATTTTATAACAAAAGTGCAAGGGTGCGCTTATAGTTAGGGTTTTAGGAGGGCTTTTGTATAAAGAGAAACCCTTATCAGTGATCACAATAAACCCTAACAAGGAAATACACCATTCAAAAGCTCGGGATATGGGAAAAAACCTAGAGCCAAGATATTTTCAAAAAGTACCACCAGTGGCTCTAGTTGGGGATGCTTACTATGCAGGACTAAGGCGAGAAACTAGGATATCTAGGAGAGCAGAGCAAGGAAAAAAAACTAGGAAAACTAAAGCAAAGCAGACAAAGACCAAAAGGAAACTATATAAAAATATAAATATGATACATTGTGCATGGAGAAAATATATTTCAAGAGAAATGGAGGTTTCAAGAATTGTCCATGCACTGGCAGATCTAGAAATTTACCTATAATATTTTATAGGTAATAAAAATCCTCAACTTGTGTGTTGCTAATCAAATATGGTCTTAGCCATAGGGCATCAAATTTCCCATGTTTTCCTTTGGATTGATCTCTTACATTCCACATAAGCACCATATCATTTATTTGAAAATTTCTTGTAGTAGTTGTCTTATCAAACAAATGTTTGACCTACTACTACAACTTGATGTTTTTATGTTGTGACATTCTTCTTGTCTCATCTAATTGAGTGAGCTAGTTAATTTTTTTTACCATTGCATCATTTATATCACCATCATGCTCTTGGATAAACTTGTATACTTGTAGCAAGTTATTGGTAGGAATTCTTGCTTCCAAACCATAAACAAGTTCATAAGGAGATTGACCTATGGCCTTCTTTACTATCACTCTATCAAACCACAAGGCTTGTTTAAGATTCAAGTCCCAAGCCTTTTTGTTATTTTCAATAACCCTCTTAATGATCTTCATCAAGCTTTTATTGCTTGATTCTACTTTTCCATTTCCTTGGGGGTGATATGTGGATGCATATGAAATAATTATCCCATATTGGTTGAAAAAAGTTATGAATCCTTCAGACATGAAGCACATTGTATTAACATAAACTATCTGATTAGTACTCCAAATCTAGTAAAAATGTTGTTCATTAGAAAATATATCACAACTTTGCTTGTAGCATTTCTTTAGGGATAGCTTCAATCCATTTAGTAAAATAGTAAGTGGCCACAACGATCCAACTATGACCATTGTTTTCACCGAAGTGTGCACCCTACTGAGTTAATAGAAACACTCAACCACCTTGTAAAACATGGGATGATCTCCCTGAGTGTGGGCTCAAATAGTGGAGATCAACCTCCAGAGAGGGTTGGTTCCCTTGGTCTTATCACCTAAATTAACTAAACTAATGCCTTGTTGAGGAAAAGAGTAAGGACTAACTTGAAAATGAACCTACTTCTTTCTAAGGTGATGCACCAAATTGATCCCAAACCTATACTATTATTTTGAAAAACACAAAATGATCAACAATTTTAAACCCAAGGCATGCACAACTCAATATTTTGTATGTCTTTGCAAAAGTGTTTCATAACAAGGTTTAGTGTGTTAAAGATGGTGTTTAGAAGGAGCTAGGAGTGTTATCACAACTTAAACTCTATTCCTAACTAGTAAACATAAGTTATAACCTGCAAAAATGCATACTTTCTACTCAAAGGCAAGGAAAAGAAGACAAAAATCAAGTGGAAAAGATATCACCACAAGATTACTTATCAACTATCTAAAATATTTGCACAATAAACATCAAATGAGAAAGTAAAATAGCTTATTTTATTGATCAAAATTTGTTACATATTGTTGTACAAGCTTGAACATTGACTTACAATGTTGTCCCAACTTGAAAGAACTTTGAAGAGAAGTTACAATGCAAAGCTAGAAGAGAAAGAACTAACTGAAAAACTACCCTTAGACTTGCCTTATATGTTGCCCAATAGTTGCTAAATGATAGGAACATGTGTTGAGAAGATAAAGATAAGTCTTCACTTTAGTTGGCTAAGACAAACTCCTTGGGCGTCCAAAACAATAACCCCTACTTTGCAACCCCTAAAAGTGCTCCAAAAAGGTGTTTAAGTGATGAAAAAGTATTGCCTTGACCTTTTCTACCATCAAGGTTCCTTAAATAGCTCCTAGATGCCCTCAAAAGGCTCAAATTGAGTCAAAACTACCTTAGATTCCCTCAACTTGTTGGACATCTCATTCAAACTACCCCTAGATGCTTGGAAGAAGGCATAACTAACCTCCACCTCTATAATTGCTCATGAATGGCCATCAACCCTGCTCAACTACTGCAACTTCTCATCCAATGCTTTTAGGACATGTGGGAAAATATTTGAAATATTCAAAAAGTCCAAGAGGGCATAAATATTCTTTCAAGATTGAAACTTGACACTTGTCTCATTTGTTTAATCTCTTCTCTTCACTATTTCAATAGATACAAATATCCTTTATCCTTTTGAGACTGTACTTCAAGCTAATATGATTATGTTTTTACAAACTCTAAGTCTTAGTTTTCTCATTAGGTTTGTCATCTCTCTTTATTATTCTTTTTCCTCCTTGTTGTCCTATAATTCACCTTTTAAAATGGGTATTTTAATTAGGACTGCAAACTTGGTGAAGGCTTCTCATAGCTCTATTATGTTTCTATTCATAGGGACTACCATTAGGCCCTACTTGTTCCTTACCCATATCTACTTCAATAGGTTACTTAGGACTCTAAAGATTCTCTTTTCACTTTGAATAACATAGAGCTCAGTATTTGCATTTTGAACTATTTTCTTCTCATCTCATACCTGCCCTTCCTAGTCTTTCCATGCTTATGGATCTTGGACTATCCTGAGTATTCCCACCCATACAATACTATCATGATCTTTATGCTTATGGAATGCTATTTATAATATATTCTAAGGATTTTGGCAAAAAAAACTTTGATAAATGGACTTCCTTTGTGCTTGTTGTCCTTTCTTAATCTTAATTCCTTGATAGTCCTATCACTATCATCAATGAAGTGACTGTCCCTAACTGTCACATTATCCTTCTCACAAAGTCTTTTTTTTTAGCTTGATACAAAACTCTTCCAATCATCGAAATACAACAACAAGATTCAACCAAGGAAGGTGATGCTAATGAAGAAGGAATTTGCACTAATAGATCAAACCAACCTTCATTAACTAGATTAAAAACTACAACACCATAAGGGAGCTCTCTAATCAATAAAAGAAGTTATTACACCATACTCCTAGATTAGACCCAAACTTGGCTTCTGCCAAAGGCTTACCACACACATATGTATAAACACCATACTCCTAGATCAAACCCAAACTTGGCTTCTACCAAAGGCTTACCACACTCATATGTATAAGGAATCTTGGTTAGCAACTCATTTTATCTAGAGATCATGATCTTGTAGCAATTATTTGATGAATCCACAATCATGTTGACCTTGTGAATAAGGCTGACTTGTAGAATTCTAGATAGATGTAATTATTTTGATATTATTGTACCTCCACACAAGGATAATGAATTTTTATGATATCTTAATCATGTAAACTAAACCATTATTTTCCATCAATTCATGACTATTTGGAATGATTGTTCCTTAAGTCTGCATAAGCCTTCACCTTCACTACTTATATTCTTTTCTCAAAATGATTAATTACATTTTAGGATCACTATCACTCTCGAGATCTAATTCTTCTGATACTCCATCATGTTACTTTGTTGTGGTATAGTTAATATTTGAATAACATCAAAATTCTTATTATTTGACCTATGAAAGATCTTCCATGTGAGGTCTTCAAAGGCGGAAGAGCACATTTTTCTTCCAGCTAAGAATCTCCACCTAGATCAATGAGATGCTAAAATTATAGGGTTGTTGTGGATATCCCATCATCCACTTGAGTTTGTGTAGTTCCTATTTGAATATCAAATGCCTATTGTCTAATTCAATTCATTATATTACTTAGAACATTACTGGAAGTATGATTGAGACTAACAAATAGAATTGTTGTTCAACGTGATCTCAAAAACTAATGTAAAAGACACCTCAGATAAAGCATAATTGTCCTCCATAGCTAACATTTCCATCTCCTCCAAGTGAAGCATAGTTTCTTGTTTTCTTTTGCACATCTCCAATATGTTCAAACATGACCTCAAACAAAGAGCTCCAACATACTATGTGAATGAGACTAGATCGACCATGTGTTCATTATCAAAACTGTCTACTGCTACTTGTGTGTAGGCCATTCCTTTTTCTTTTGTAAAACTATTTTTTGACTCTCTAATATTTTTTAATAGAGGCATTCAACTTTGAGTCAATGGAGACTTCTTTGTTATGTCTGGAACACATGAAAATGAACTGATTTCATCTTCAAAAGAACTTCCTTTCATTCTTCACTATTCCTTCTGAAGTAACAGGCATACCCTCATTTTCTTTTGTTGGTTCAAACTTTGACACTATCATAAGAGCTTTAAATCACTATTATAGTATCTTCATAGTATCTTCAACAAACAAAACTTCTTATCATCACAAGACTATTACCAGTACAAGGGTTTATTGTCCATAACACACTCTCAATAGATTCTAATGTTTGTCATTTTTGAGCTTCTAAAACTCTTTCAACCTTTGTCTCCCACACTTTACAACCTTTGTACTGACATGCAACAATAAAACCCTACATAGGTTTTTTGTCAAGGTTAAATGAATGCCCAAACTTAGAGCTAGTGACTGTCTTTCATCTCTTTCTCTCACCCTATTTCTAGGTTTCACTTTAGGTTTTTGTTGAGAGTATATCAATATCATATACCATATGCATATCAATATCCTCAACTACACTAGTATTGTTAGGATATGTAGCAGTCAATTCAGAAACATCCACCATCTATGACTTGATTTGATCATCAACATTAACATTTTCAGCAATGACATAATTATTTAGAGACCCTACTTGCATCTTTCACATTGTGTTTTACCCCTTTTGATAGGATAATCAATCATTTGGAAAGGTGTTTGCATTACATTTTTTTATGTGTGCATTTGTATTATTCATTCGCATAGCTGTAGGCATACTCACATCTTATTGCTACATTTCACTCCTGATATTCACTATCAAATGACAACACTCTTGCTCTATCATTGATAATAATCTTGGGATATTAATGGACCATATAGCAAGGGACTCTTTGTTTTTAGATACTTGCAAAGTCCCAAACATATTTCTTCTTCAACAAGAATACTCAGCTCTTTTGTTGTGTACACCTTCACTCTTATTTCCGCAGCATTGTTTGTTTCCATGGGGCTATCTTTCTTTCTTCACTATAGCTTTCAAAGGATATGTGGAAGACCTCTTTCTAGGATTAATAGTAACACAGTTGTCCCAATGATGCAGCAGTAGCGACTCAAGACAATCCTGCAACATATCAACACTTGTGCATGTATTTTCTCCAAAAGGTGAACAACTAGCCAACTCATTTAGAATACCATAATACTACTTATATCCATCAAGACAATGATGTAACTCAACCAATGAAAATATATTCTCCCAAAATAGAACTATAGGCAATGAGCTCTTTGCATCATTGTTTATACTTGATCACGAAGACCCAAAACTTTTCCAATTAGTTCTTTATAAAGCAAATAGAGTTCTATGTGCATCATCCATTAAACCTTTATAAACTCCTACAGATCCAAGGTTACATAATTTTTTGCAAACTCATTGGCTCTTAAAACTTATGTAAATGCTTCATTGCCTAAGTGTGGAAACTCCATAATAACATGTAACCTTCAAATGACTCTTCTAATCATTTCATATTATAGACAAGTAGATCACTATATAGTCATAAAAATATCAAAAGTATACCTTAATTTGGTCACATAGACCTAATCACTGTCATATGGGACTATTCCTTTATGAATTGTATGCAAACCCTTAACTCTTCTTTACAAACTAGTCATCAGATCTAAGCATTTAGAGGCATTCTTTGTTATTTCAGACTTATCACTTGAATATTTTCTTGATAAATATGAAGGCATAGGGTACAAACCAGTTAGAGTCTACAATTTAGGAGGCCTTAAACATGTGGAGAGATTTGGATATGCTCCTAAAATTTCTCAATCTCCTACAACATGGGTAAGCATGCATCTTTTTCCTTTGTAATGTGTGTAAGCATTCATGGACCCCAAAACCTCCTTAACACCCTTGCAATGTGGATGAAACTCTTAACAGAAAAATGTGGAGAACTTCTTCAATGAAAAATGAGCAACAAAACCCTAGCAAACTCCTTGCTACGTGGGAAAAGCTTGAATCCTTCCAAAAGCAAAAGACTTCACTTTTTTTTCTTTTTTACATTTTGGCACCTAATCATTATTTGCACTTGGTTTGAAACTTTAACAAGGTTGAGACTATTTTAATCTCAAGGATTAAAATAGGCTAACAACCACCATTTTACTTCTCAGCAATTTCTCCTATGAACTCAATACCACATTGTTGGAATGGAGCTTCTATAGATATTGGTCTCATAGGAAAGTTTGTAGAGAATTTCAACTTTCCTAAAAACTTTTGACATGCATCACATTTTCTAACTAGTTTGTGTGCATCTGTGAAAACTATAGGCCAACAATATTCTGACTTCAAGACTTTGTGAGTTGTAGTATTTTCCATGTAGTGGCCTCCACACACCCCATTGTGCATTTCACTTAAAATCTCAAAGGCTTGGTCTTCATTCACACACTTGAGAAAAATCCTCTATTTGGTTCTCCACCAAAGCGCATTTTCTATAATGACATACTTGATAGCATGTAGTTTTAGTGTCCTCTTTTGATTTTCAATCATATTTTATGGACATAACATATTCTTCAAGTAAAAAAATACATCCTTATACTATGGAGAAGATTTCATATCACACTTTGGGTATGATCTATCTGTCTCAACATTATTTATTTGGTTACTTCAAGATTTGACTCACCCATGATTTTAGCTAACCCCTATCCTCTGACTAACTTTGTGATCTGGATGTCAATATTAAACTCTTTTATTTTGTTAATCCACCTACATCTCCTTCCAGTCACCTCTTGTTGTGTAAAAATATCCTTAACTGCAACATTTAGAACATATGCAATAATAATTGATCCTACTAAATAGGACCTAAAATTTTTATCTACTTTAACTAATGCATATGCTTGCTTCTCTACCATATCATATTTAAGTTTAGCTACTTGTAAGGACTTACTAAAAAATTAAATGGGTTGTTTCTTCATTATTTTTCTATAATACAACTACAGCAATAGTATGGAATGATGCAAATGAGAAAAATTAAAAATTCTTTGCAAAGTTGGGAGACTTTAACACAAGAGCTTTATTTATTTCTTCCTTTATGCTTTGAAATTCTTTTGTTTTCTTTTCACTCCAAGAAACTGATTCCCCTTTCTTCGGCATTTTTGAGATGGATCTTGTGATCTCTACAAAATTTATCACAAACTTCTTTACAAATTTTACCTGTCCAAAAAAGGATTGAATGCCTTTAATTATTTTTGGCTGAGGAATCTTGTCTATAGCTGCAACTCTTTTAGGATCAATCCTAATTCCTTCTTTAGAAACAATTTGACCCAACAATTTTCCTTTAGTCACTCCAAATACACATTTTTTAGGTTTCAGAGAAATGCCATACTTCAAAGCCCTAGCAAAAAAAAATTCCAAGTGCATGTAGTGATCCTCTTCCTTCTTTTAATAAGTTGTTAGGTCATCTTAGTAGACCACCATGAAGATATCTATGAAATATAAGAAGGAAACATCCACTGCTCTTTGAAATGTTGCTCCTAGATTTGTTAGGCCAAATGGAATTCTAACATAAATATAAGCTCCCCATGGTGTAGTATATGCAATTTTATACTACTTAGATTCTTTTACTTTAACCTGGTTCTACCCTGAGAATCCATCCATCATGGATCGTAGCTGACAACCAGTCACCTTACACAACATTGCCTCCATGTTATGCAATGGTTAGTTATCCTTTAATAAAGATATGTTAAGATTTTTGAAATCTACACACAACCTAATATCTCCATTCTTCTTCCTAACTGGCACCAAATTTGAGACTCGTGTGGAATGTATGGTAGGCTTGATGATTCCTCCATCCCTAAGCTTCATTAATTATTGTTGCATTTTAGGTGCTATTGTTGGATTGACTAGTCTTTGCTTCTACTTGAAAGGTTTGGCATCCAAATTGAGAGGAATTTCATGTTGAAATAGATCCTCTCTATAGGCTTTTAGGTCATCATATGACCAAGCAAAGATATACTTTTATTTTTTAAGCAAGGAAACAAGCATAATTTTGATCTTTGGGTTTAGCTTCTTCCCAATATACACATTCTTAGGTGCATTATCAATTCCCAAATTGATCTCTTCCAAGTCCTACTCATATGGGATAGTTGGCTTAGAATTATTTTTATCAGAGTTTTCAAAAACTCTTTCTAGGGCCACTAAACCTTTGGGGATTTTTTTATCTTCAACTGAATTACCTCGTTCCCAAAGATAGTCTCTTTTCCATCCACTAATTCAATAAAACCTTGGAAGTCAATCTCTTGGCTTTAGTATTCATCAAAAAAGTGCATAAACTTTAACAAGTCTAAATCATAATTGAATACTTGCCAGTTTTGAATGTTTTTCGGGATGGATGGCCTTATCTAGACCTCAACCTTAGAGATACCAGCAAAAGTGATATCATCTAACCTTAGAGTAATATTGGCAAGCAGGTCATCCATTGCATTTTTTTCTCTTTCTACCCAGTCTATAGAAAATGCATCAAACATTTCTATTGTATCCCAGACAGCAGCTTTATATTACTTTAGCCTTTTGTGTTTGGACACATACTTGACTCTAATCTGAGACACTACTAATTAAGAGTCTCCAAATACTCTAAGTTTCTTAATATTATGTTTGATTTCCATATTTAGTCCTAGTAATAAAGCTTCATATTCTGCTACATTATTAGTGCATTGAAATTTTAATGAAAATGAATACTTGTAGGACTTGCCATTTGGTGATATAAGATTCGCCCCTACACCTAATCCTTCCTTCGAACATGCCCCATCAAAGTACATGGTCCAAAGGCCATCTTCTTGAGCTTGTATTTCCATTTCCTCAATTGTAGGTGCAGTATCATCCTTTGCTTTTTTTAACTCCACAACTCTAAAATTATCCATATCTACATCCACAAAATGTACTTGCTTTGTTGGTTGCAGATCTTCAATATGGTTTGTAGATATCTTCTCTCTAATCAATTTGGCATCCTTGCCATTAACAGGGATAATAACATATGAAAGATATAGCTACATACTCCCTCCTATTGATATTGACCATCTTCTTGATAGAAGCATCCCATATTGAGGTGGGATATCAACAACAATGGCATTCATCATGAGATCTTTCTTAGGGAATGCAGCCAACTTGAAATGTATATCCTTTATTATTCCAATGATAGGGACCTCTCTTGAATCCATGCATTTTTTTTTCCAAATGCTCTATTTATTTGTAATCCTAATTCTTTCACTATTGCCAAAGGTATGACATTAGTGGATGCACCAGAGTCTATCATATAATTCCTTACCAATTTACCATTTATTTGCAGGTTACATAAAATGGGTCCACTTGATTAGGGCAAGCAGTTAGAGTGGAACCCAAAAATACTTGAGGTATTTCATTATTTTTTCCCTAGAGTTCAACTTCTTTTAATTTCACTTTACCCTTTTCAGGTGTGGTAATCACCTCTTCCTCATCAAAGGTTGTAGCTGCATGGTTGATAAGGGAAATTTTCTTCTCTTTGTGTTCATGAATTCTCTTAATCTCCAATAAAGGAACAGACACCTTAACCTATGATAGTATTTGAATCATGTCAACAACATTGTATTTAGGGATATCACAAGTTGTCACAACTTGATTATCATTCTTCTCATTATATTTCTTTGACTTGATTTCCTGAGTACATTCAGCATCTTTCTTGTCTTGTCTAGTCTTCACCTTCTGATCTAGGTTTAAGGAGGGGAGAGATAATCTGATTCATAGGTTTCTTAGAAATTTTCCCTTTTCCTGATATACTAACATCATTAGCTTTGGGCTCTTCCCTTTTCTTGTAAGATTGATAATTTCCCTTATCATTATTTTTTTCTTTGATAAAGATGTTGCCAGGTTTACCTTGATCACTATTGACCATTATGTTTAGATCAAGTTATAATTGCTCTTGACTTGAGAAATTACAATAGTTGTTAGAGATCTTATCTCTTCTTCAAAATTTCTTCTAAGTTTGACATCAAAATTTTATGTTTCAACATTATGAATGTTTGTACCTTCATTTTCTTCATCGTTAGAAAAAACGTGTTAGTGATAACTCTTTGCTTTACATTTCTTATCTTCAATATTAGTTTGTGTACATCCTTCAAAATAATATTCATCAGAGTTTAAAGATAACTTATGAGACATCATGTTTACATCTTGATCTTCATTGTGGGGAATATCACAATCATCACAAGATTCTTGTTGTTCTTATAGAGATTGTGCCACCATGCACTGATGTAGAGGATGGGGTAATTGACAAACCAAACGCCAAGTAATATCCTCTGTAAATTTTGCATTATTCCTCTTTAGAGGATCAAGTGTTTCTTTATTTGTCATTGTCCTTTGGCTGTTTTGCACTAGCTTTCCATTATGCCAATTTGTGTTATATGGTTGATTTAACAACTTAGGCATAGCATTTTTTCTTTGATAAGTGGGCTTACCATGAGACAACCCTTTCTCATTTTTGGCTACCTTGTAACTCAAATATTTCAATGCACTCATGACCTTATCAATCTTGTCCTCAACAGGTACAGCTTTGGATGAATGTCCTTTAGGATTCTGCAAGATCTTTACATCATCCCTCTTAATGACCTTTCTAGATGCTTTTCTATTATTCTCAATATGCAATGCAATTATGAAAGCATCCCTTAAAGATTGAGGATCTTTGTCTCTCAACTGATAACCCATCTTGGGATCATATGCATTACAATACAAGACTAAACACATATGTTCACTTTGTCTCATGTATTGTGGTATTTTGTTCATGACTTTCATGGACCTGGTATTAAAATTTGAAACCAATTCATTATGTCCCTTAGCAATTCTAGTGAATTCATCAATTATAAACCTTGGATCAGTTTTTTCACAATATTGTTCTCTGAAAACCCTTTTGAATTCTTCCCAAGACCCAATACTAGACTAAGGAAAACTTCCATACCAATCTCTACCATCTTCTGTGAGAAATTACATGAAAAGATTCATGACAACATCTTCATCTTCAACCTCAAAGTCATCAATCATAATCAAAAATGATCTCAGGTGATCTTCTCTTAAAATTGCATTGTTCCTTGAGAATTTGAATAACATATTTCTCATTTCATTAGGAATAGGGTTAGGGTATCCTTAGATACTAGTGAAATCCATTTTTTTGTACCTTTCCAATTGCAAAGGCCCTCTTGCAGGATAATTTCCCACTACAAGATTCACTTGTGGATTCCCTTGAGTATTGATTTGTTGACCAACAACATTTTGTCCTTCTTGTGGGTTTGTATTTGGCTTACCTAATTGAGTATTCATATTAGGATTAGTTGGATGATAATTTCCATATTTTCCACAACCCCCCACATCTTGTGGTTTTGAATTGGGCGAAGATAGACCTAGATTCACTTGACCATTCATTTGTACAAAAGTGGCAGGTGAGTTTTGGGGATTAGGATTAGAGGTCATAGAATCTCTAGATCCATAGGTTACTTTCAAAAAGTCTATTCGCATTTGCATATCATCCTTAACCCTAATGCTTTCCATTATTTCTAACTCTGCTTTGAGATACTCAACCTCCTTTTTTAATTCAATTTTTTTTATTAGGTATTCTAGAGGTAGCGGCCTTTTGAGATGTTGGATCTACATAAGAACTTGTGCTTATTGTAGCATTAGCATTTTAGGAAACTTTTCCTTTATCTAAACCTTGCGATGAAATATTTGAATGTGAAGTAATAGGCATTGTCCTAACTACTATAGAACTACCCATGTATTTGTATGAGAGTTTACTAAAGGGACATTCAAGGTGTTGCTACTTGTTGCAGGATTTGATAGTGCAAAACTAGAAGAAATATCAAGCTAGTAAGAGATTTTCATGTTTTAAATTTTCTTTTTCATCTCATCTCTAACATTCATGGCATGTCTAATTCTCATTTCTTCCATTCTATTCAATTCTCTTTGAAGATCATTCACTTCTTTTAACAATTCATCTTTAGATTGAAGTAAACCCTTAGATCCTAAGGTTTTAGGGGCAGTTTAGGCAATGCACGTAGCAACATTAAACAAGGTAGGATTTATATATGAAAAATGAGCAAGCTCTTGGATAATGGGGCTCATAAATAAATTATCCTATTGAGGATTTGGCTTGGACATGCCAAGATTATCAGTTTGATTCTGGGTACCATATTGAGCAACATATTCTCTTTGGAGTACATTTTCTCTTTGTCTCATTTGAGGATTTGGCTTGGACATGCCAAGATTATCAGTTTGATTCTAGGTACCATATTGAGCAACATATTCTCTTTGGAGTACATTTTCTCTTTGTCTCATTTGTTTAGCAATCATATCAAGATTTCTATAATCACTACTTACTGCAGGTCTTCTTACCACATTATCTTCATTTGTCTCGGGCATTCCAAATTTTAACAAGTTTTTAGCATTATTATTACTACTTGAAACAAAGAAAATAAGAAACCCTAGGCCTACTATATAAACCTAGGGTTGAAATGGTTTATGGGGTGTATGGTATTTTCTATTGTTTCATTAAGATGGAGATTAACAAGGTGAGTAGATTGAATTTCAACCATGAAAGTGAGACAATTAGACCTGAGTCTCCATCCTATTAAGGATTAGAATGATATGTAATTGATTTACTATGATTAACCTAATTAAGCTATATGACCTAATGTGAAAAATGCAAGATCTCGATAATGCATAGATTGAAACAATAACTTGCATGAAGATCTAGAAAGTGCAAAGGACTATGTACCTATCACCAAAAGTTAGATTTGAGTGTTGTAGTAGGATCGGGTCTCCCTTGGGTGAATGGTTCCTTATATGACACTTCTACTCTATTTTTGGGGTCCTCTAATGACAAATCTAAGCTTCTGATTTCCAATTGTAGAATTGTCGGAACACTGTCAGATAATTTTGTAGGTGAGGTTTTGTTTGTTGACAAGATGTAAGGATTCAAATGCAACAATGAATAATTTGTATTCAAGATTCCTTCAATCCTCTTCAAACCTAAAATTTGCACATTCAAAGAGAGGGAAAATGTTGGGCCATTTAGGGGCTTGCCTCAGTCAAACCCCATGTAAGTGTTTCCAATTCCACAATGGCAATGTCAATGATAGTGATGAGGGCCACACCACCCAAAACCCACACAAATCACAACAATAGATACCAACATAGAAGATGCGAGACATAAAATAACTCACTTTCAATTATTTTCAGAAAATGAAATTACAAATTTAGAACTTACAATGCTACAACCTCATGGGCTTGATTCATTAAAAAAATCAACTCTAAAAACAAAATATATTATTCAAAGCCACAATTTGCACTGATGGAGCCACCTTCTACAGCCCCCACTTATCCCTTTTTATTTTACCTAATAATCCGTGTTAGAATGCTCTAGAATGTGTAACTTGCCCTTTTGTTTTGGGGCCAAAAGTCCCTTCATTTGATTTCTTGCCTAGGAAGATATTTTGATGAAATTCACTTTTTAGTGGGGCAGCTTCGCGGGGCCATAAATTTTGATCCGAGTGTCTGATTTTCTATTATAACATATCATTAGAAATCTCTCAAAGATATCTACAACACCAATCCATCGGAGATCGATTCATCCACTTTTTGAGTTGTTTCAGGGCCTCTAAGGTTTTCATATTTGAATTTGAAGCTACATTAGAGAAATTTCTCAAGATGAAAACTTTAATATCTCCCAAACCGTGCAAGGTATTGATACGATTCTTTCGCGACCAGAATTTTTTTTCAATTCTGCTCCTTGGGGTAAATTTTCAAGTCCATACGAGCTCGTTTAGGCTGACTTACTAAAAATAGTAAGTGATCATTTTTTGCCTTTTCTGACTTCTAACTATCTTACACCCCTTAAGTTCCATCATGAGACTCAAAACAACTAAATAAAATAAGGAAACAAACATTTTTTTGGGTGATGCAAGATTTCCCTACACCACTGGATGCTCCTGCATCAGACACCCAGGGTAATTTAAAAAGTGACCTTGTCACTTCTCAAGAGTTAGAGGGCAACCAAGATGGTTAACCTTAGCCTCAGACAACCATGATGAATCTTTAGCAAGCCTTCCTCTCCATTTCACCAAGTACTCCACATATTTCCTATTTCTTGTGCTTTTATCCACACGACTATCCAAAATTTCTTCTATCTCCTCCTTTTCTGAAGTAGGTGCTGGAATATTCCATTGTGCTTTTATTATTTCTTCATCAATTCCTCCATGATATTTTGTTAAATCTAAAATGTTAAACACAGGTGAAATATGAATTTCTTCAGGCAACTCTACCTCATATGCATTTCCTGAATCATGCTTCTTCAAGATCTTGCATGGTCCAAACTTATTCATCTTTAACTTGTTGTATGTACCAATTGGAAACCTCTCCTTTTTCAAATGAACCATGACTTCATCTCCTACCTGAAACTCCTTATACCTCCTTTTCTGATCTACCTTAGCCTTATATTGTGAGTTCATCTTATTGATATGTCTCTTCACCTCTCCATGTAAATTCTTCAGATGCTCAAAAAAATATCTAGCCTCAACACTACTCTTATCCCCCTTATCCATCTTTCTCAGCTCAGAAGTAGTTCTTGAACAACTCCCATACACAATCTAGAATGGTGATTTACCAGTGCTCCTGTTGATAGAATTGTTGTAAGAAAATTATGTCTGTGGTATAATCAAATCCCATCCCTTAGGCTTATCTCCTAATAAGCATCTTAGTAGGTTACCCAAACTCCTATATACCACCTTTGTTTGTCCATCAGCGCCTGTGGATGGTGTGCAAAATTGAACTTCAAATTTGTCTTCAACTTCTTCCATACTGCCCTCCAGAAATAACTAGCAAATTTGGTGTCTCTGTCTGAAACTATACTCTTTGGTAGACCATGTAGTCTCACCACCTCTCTGAAAAACAACTTTGCAATATGAACAACATAACTATTCTTATGACATGGAATGAAATGTGTCATCTTTGAAAATCTATCCACCACCACAAATATTGAATCATGCCCTCTCTACGTCCTTGGCAAGCCAAGAACAAAATCCATGCTAATATCCTCCCATGGCCTCTCAGGTACAAGTAATGGCTAATACAATCCATTATTTTGACTTGTTCCTTTTGCCATCTAACATACTTTGCAACTTTATACAAAATTCTTCATATCTTGTTGTAGTTGTGGCCAGTAATAATTCTCACTAAAAAGAGAAATGATCTTATCTCGACCAAAATGTCCATCCAATCCTCCACTATGATCCTCCTTGATTAGATTCTCTCTCATAGAACTCCTTGGAATGCACAATTGGCATCCTCTAAACTACATTCCATCTTGGATTAAGAAATCCAACCATCTTATCCTATCCAATGTAACAGGTTCCAAACAAGCCTTCCAAGCTTCTGTAAAGTTCTGGATCTTTAGGATAAAAACTCTCGAATTCATTCAACCCAGCAACCTTTATATTCATCTATATCAACAAATTTTTCCTTCTACTTAATGCATCTACAACTTTTTTTGACCTTCCACTCTTGTGCTTCAAAACAAAATTAGAACTTTGCAAAAACTCAACCCATTTTAAGTGCCTTTGATTTAAATTTCCTTGAGTATTGAGATACTGCAAAGCCTGGTGATCAATATATATAAAAAATTCTTTTGGAAAAAAATAGTGTCTCCATTTCTTCAAAGCCTGAAATATAGCATAAAAATCCTGATCATAGACAAAATATTTCTTCTTAGCATCGTTCAACTTCTCACTAAAATAGGCAACAGGCTTACCTTCTTGACTCAAAATAGCTCCTATGGCAATGCCACTAGCATCACAATCTACCTGAAAGACCTTATTGAAATTTGGGAGTGCCAAAATAGGTTGCTTTGAGACTTTCTTCTTCAACATATCAAAACTCTTTTCTGCTCCTATAGTCCATTTAAAATCCTTTCTATCCCCTCTCATTGCTTCAGTTAGAGGTGCATAAATACTATTGAAATTCTTAATAAACTTTATGTAAAACTTGTTAGAACATGAAATGATCTTACCTTTGTAACACTCCTTAGGGTGGGCCATTCAATGATAGCTTTCACCTTCTCTGGATCCATTTTAAGACCCTCTATTGAGACAACAAATCTCAGATACACCAACTCCCTCTTCACAAAACTACATTTCTTCAAATTAATCAACAACTTCTCCTCCCTTAGCTTCTCAAAAACTCTTCAAATATGCATCAAGTGCTCCTCCAATGTCTTATTGAAAATAAAAATATCATCCAAATAAACAATAACAAATTTTCCCAAAAATTCTTTCAATACCTCATTCATAAGCCACATAAATGTGTTTGTTGCATTGATTAGCCCGAAAGGCATGACTAACCACTCATACAAGCCCTCCTTGGTTTTGAAGGTTGTCTTCCATTCATCTCCTTCTCTAATCTGGATCTAGTGATATCCACTCTTCAAATCTATCTTTGCGAAGTACTCAACTCCACTCAAACAATCCATAATGTCATCCATTCTCAACAAGGGAAATCTATACTTGATGGTGATCTTGTTGATGGCTCTAGAATCTATACACATCCACCATTCCCCATCCTTTGGTGCTAGTACTATAGGTATTGCACATGGACTCAAACTCTCTCTAATCAATCCCTTTCACAACAACTCTTGCACTTGTTTGCTTAACTCTTCACTCTCTGCTAGAGTTGTACAATGAGTTTCCTTATTCGGAAAGTGGATCTAGGAATCAGGTCCATCTGATGACTAATCTTTCTTATTGGAGGAAAACCTTCAGGTATGTTATCAAAAACAATATCTTGAAACTCATTCAACATATCTAAAACCTCTATAGGTACCCCAGTAGTATCTTCTTTATCAACTCTAATCAATGCAAAACACATATGCTCATGCCTCATACCTTCTAGGAACTTTCTTCCATCAACCAAAAAAATTCTTGCATTACTGCATACCTTTTCCTCTACCTCTTTCAAGGGCTTCAACTTATGACCAACTCCATCCTTTGTCAAAGAATAGGTGTTGGCATGTCCATCATGTATTGCTCACCAATCAAACTGCCACGATCTGCCTAACAACATATGAAAAACATCCATAGGAATAATATCACACAATACCTCATCATGGTAATTTCCAATCTTGAAATTTACCAGACATTGTTCATTTACCAAAGCTTTATGGTCCTTTTGCAACCAAGCAATCTAGTATGGATTCAAATGCCTTCTTCTCTCCAACCGCAACTTACTAACCATCTCTTCTAAAACAAGGTTATCAATACTACCTCCATCAATAATAACATTGGAAACTTTACCTTCACACTTACATCTGGTGTGAAACAAATTCTTCCTTTGAGTTGGTTCCTTCTCCTCATTCAGCAAGGCTCTTCTAGTAACAAGAACCTCTCCTCTTTCTGCATCCTCATAATGTGAAGACTTGGCATCTTCATCTACATGTGCAACTCGTGCAATACCCTCATGTCTTCTATTTGTCCTTCCTTGATGTTGAGGGCACTCATAGGCTCTATGTCCTTCTTCTCTGCACTGGAAATAGGTTCCACGAAAGCCTCCTATTCTTGGTCCTCGTCTAGATCTTCCTCTTCCTCTTTGGTCTCCACTATTCTGATCACAAGGACGATAGGTGTTATCTCCTTTCTGGTTCTGGCTACTACCAGATCCTTCACCCTTCTTTTGATCTTCATTTTGACCTCCATATGACCATCCACTAGTCTTTCCACCACGACCCTCACCTCTTTGCTTACTTTTAAATCTTCTATTCAAATTTTCTTCTACCTTCAAAGCAAACTGATATGCATCTTCAATGGTAGACATTCTTATTAGGCCCAACTCTTCTTGAATACTCGGCTTCAACCCATTTATGTAATGAGAAAATTTCTCCTTATTGGCCTCAAAATGGCATGTTTTGATCAAGACACGGTAGAATTCTTTTGTATACTCCTTGACAAATTTTCCCACTTGTTTCAACCCTTACATCTTCTTCAACAAATCTAGCTCATAATCCACAGGAATGGACTATCTTTTTAATTTGTCCACCATATAATCCCATCTTTTTTTTCTTTGTTTTCTTCGATTTCTTTCTAGTTGCACCTCATTCCACCAAATATTTGCATGACCCTTTAGCTTGGTCTTTTCAAATTTGACCCTCTTAGGATCTTCCACCTCCTCATACTCAAAGTATTCCTCCATATCGTTGATCCAATCAATAAACTCTTCTAGGTTAATATTTCCAAAAAATGTAGAAACATCAATATTTGGCCTTTTCCTAATCTTAGAGATGGCCATAAATAGTCTAACTTGCTTTGGATCTACTACATCTTGTTCTTCTTCGAACTATTCCTTATTTTCAACTTCATATTCACTTTCATCTCCTCTTCTTGGCTCAAACCCTCAATGTAGCTCCTCTTGTAGTGCTTGAACTTGTCTTTGTAGGGCTCTAAAACCCTCTTTTGGTACAATAACCTTCTTTCCACCACCACAGTTTCTTCGTGGAGGCATTCTGATCACTTTTCTCATAAACCCACAACCACAAGTCATGGTGAAAATTACCTCACATTCATCGATCTGTTTACACACTCAGGAAAACCTACTCTGATAACACTTGATGAGGGCCACACCACCCAAAACCCACATAAATCACAACAATAGATACCAACACAGAAGATGCGAGAAAAAAATAACTCACTTTCAATTATTTTCAGAAAATGAAATTACAAATTCAGAACTTACAATGCTACAGCCTCATGGGCTTGATTCATTACAACAAAATCAATTCTTAAAACAAAATATATTATTCAGAGTCGTAATATACACTAATGGAGCCACCTTCTACAACCCCCACTTATCACTTTTTATTTTACCTAATAACCGCCCTAGAATGTTCTAGAAT